>JAKCPI010031224.1:0-20175 GCA_023213315.1 Euborellia annulipes
TCATTAGTTATACATTTACTTGTTAAAAATAATGAATCAGGTTCTCAAAGGTCATTTTAACATTAAGTATTTCGGTATATTTATCTTGTGAATATAATTTCCTCCAGTACGCTAATGACTAAGAGGATTTTTTCAAGAAATTCCACTCCAAAATTTTTGAAACATTATCACTCTAATATAAAATCGAGAACTAGTTAGATACTGGAATAAATTTGGATGCAATTTTCCGATTATTCCAAATGACTAGTTTTCAATGTTCATTTTCACATACGAATTTTATTATCTATGTTTATTCGGTTATTATCGCCTTTGAAATTGCAAACCTCAAAAGCCATCAATGTCTCTTCATATTCTAAATATATATCAAGATATTTGATCGCTCATAATGAATTGGTTTTGACAATGCAATTCGATTTCGTAATTTGACTATTATAAATCGATTCATGTTGAATTTGATCATCATGCCATGAAAATATATCTCGAGGGATGAACTGGACTCGACTGATTAAATGAATGCCAAACTTTTTTTTTTTATAAATATTCAATCAATCAAAAAAAAAAAATACAAAAAAAAAAAGTTTGATATTCATACTGACTGAATTAGGAAAATGAAAAGATAAAAATGATATATAAATTATTATTTCTTTTTTATAAAGAAAACATTCACTAGTTCGGATATTTTTTAGATTCCAAAGAATACTAATTCTTCTTCACATTCACACACACACACACATACACACCGCCTTTTCGGCAACTTAGGCCATATAAGACTATAAGATAACCGTTATTTGTAAATATATCTATTGGGGGCCCAGGCATTCTTATTTAAGCTATTTGGTATCCAAATGGTTTAAATAAAATCATCGAACTGCCTGGGATATGAACCCTCAACCGTTAGTATACAAGGCAGGCCCGCTACCAACTACGACAAGCCCGAGGGCAATACTAATTTTAGTTAAAGGGTGACCTGGTCAATAATTTAAACGTGTGTCGCGGGAAGTCAGGGAATAATCCCCCTTAAACAGTAGCAGTTGGGATCTCACTGAGATGATAATGGTGGAGAGGAGAGCCCCCCTCCAGCCTTAAACTTTCTTGCACAAAAGAACACCTTTTTTAATCATAGACCACATTTTGTATTAATTTTTTATTAGAAATATAATAAATACTGTCGATTGCTTATTCTGCCCTCGTTTTCAAGTACTGTACACTTGCTCGACTCAAGTTAACTAACCTCTAACGGTCGTTACGTGCATTTTATATACGTCAGCGCCATCTACACTCATTACTTTGAAGTTAGATACAAACTTCAGCGACATCTACACTCATTCCCATGAAGTTAGACACAATCATCATCAAAGCAAGTGTTTACATAAAAATCATATCACAATAAGTTTTTGGAATTTGATTTTTTAACATAGATGGTACAAAATATTATTATTAAATTATTCAAATAATATTTATAATTCAATAATCAAATCTTAATATGTAATTAACATTTTTTTTATTTAGTATCATATTATTGAAATACAATAAGTTTTTTGAAAATAATAATAATAATAATAATACACACCACAAAAGCTTTAATAAAGAACACCGTTTGTGAATTTATTTACTATTTCCTAAATAAATGACCTTATTCGAAACTACTTCAAACAAACCAGTAAAATTAAATTCTATACAGCCTTCCATTTTGTATTGTATAGTAAACTAATTGATTTAAATTTATTATTAATTAAACTCAATCTATTCATATAAATTTTTATTTTACAATTTTCATTAAATTATACAATTACATTATTATTTTATGATATATTCATAATGGTTAAATATAAATATCTACTGTTAGTATTTTTTTATTAACGTTATGCATTTTAATGAGAATGATTTATTATTTAAAATAGAACGAATATATAATTAATATCGAATATACCTAAATAGAGTGTTAATGCAGTTAAGGGATAATTTTCGACGGAATTATTAAATTAAATTCTCAACCTCTATATTTATCAATCTATTTTCATTATACTAACTCCACTCTTGGTTAGTCTATTTAAGTTTTAAAATTTCCCCCATTTTTAAAATGAAAAAATCCATAATTAACCAGTGATCGTTATTTTTATTTGCTAATTAAATAAAAAAATACCTTGAAAGTAGTGATTTCAATTGAAGCATTTATCAAAACATAATAGCGTCAAATGTTTTATTGTTTATTTTAGTTTAATTAATTGAACGCCATTAAATTGAATTTGTCCATTTAAATTATCGTGGCTGATTGTAAAATTTTTTATTTCTCACTTCATCTATTTAATCCAATTGCTTTCTATTCCAAATAAATGAACAAAACCCCCAAACAATTTATTTTATTTTTTTTTTAATGGTTAATTTTCTTTTATCCACAACACATCATTGGGAAAGTCGAACAAATTCTTCTAAAAATAATTAGGATATAAAATAATAATAGTATTCTGGAAAAATGTTGTCTGGGAGAGTTAAATTTGAAATTTTATTTAATGTTAAAACTAGGGTCCGACCGAAACAAGATTTTCAGCCGAAACCGAAACTTCTATTTCCTATAAAAAATTCATATCATTTTACCTTTTTTTTTTTGAAATTTTTTCCGCCATGTGGAGAATTTTTTTCCCCTCTAAAAAAATTCTATAATATTTACAATAAATATATTTTGAGAGTGATCAGCTGATGGGATTTTAGACAGTCTAATGAAACTGTATTGCACTTAATGTATCTTATTCATTGTCCAAATAATTTTAAGTATATTTTAATGTCTAATTAGCACAGATACTTAAAAATACCTAAAAAAATTAATTTTTGATTTAAAATGTTAGTGAACACTATTTGCCTGCAACTTCCTTAGTAGGCAACCAACCATACGCGCGGGTTTAGCGATCTTGAGACGGTTAATAAAAACTTTTTTCTTATTACTCTTGTAAGTTCATTCACTTTGTATATATAGAATAGATATTACTCTAATATATTCATTTTGCATTTCTGACTACTAAGCTTCTAATTTAATTCATCTTACAAACTTATAATCGGATTAGTGACAGATAGATTGTGACATGTTATTCCCTGGGTAATTTTTCTACTATAATTCAATATAATATTTAATGACGAGACTAAAAAATAATTTTTTAAAATATGACGTTGATTCTAAACAAAAGGAGATTGGATTTTTTTTAATGGCCTTAAAAGGAAGAAGAAAGAATTGGAGGCGGGGGAAAGAAATGTGGGTTGATTCAGGATGTCTTATAATAAATCAATACTTATTTTTTCCACCCAAATGGACTTTTAAAGGAAAATAATATAATTCACAAGTATCGAATCTCTTGGTTGTCGTATTTACCGAACAAGCACTTGAAGCACTCTCAATTACAGTTCCAATATTCAATCAAAGAGGAAATGAAAATTTAATAAATTTCAGTATTAGACCGGACTATGCATTAATTTGTTACCAAAATTTTCTTCATGCATTTTTTTTATATCTTTAATAGTGGATTTTGATGTATAGCCATTTTAGAATAAAATTTTCGCTTTTGAATTTACGATTTGGATATTCAAAAATAAAAAATTTGAGTTTGAAAAATGTTAATTACATTTTGCATAAACAATTTATAGCTATATTAAGAGGATAAAAATGAGAAATGCAGCCAAGGTTATTTCTTTATTTGGTAAATTCACGCAACGTTTCGGTCCCGTGTTTGAACCATCTTCAGAGCTGGCGAAAAGACACTTTCATAATGATTTTTCGCCAGCTCTGAAGATGGTTCAAACACGGGACCGAAACGTCAGCTTTTTAAATTAACCAAATAAAGAAATAGCTTAGCTGCATTTCTCATTTTTACCTTCTTATTAATTACATTTTCTCCCTATATATGTCAATATATAAAGTATTGGTTTCATGTCAAAAATTTGATGTCAAGATTTTGATGGATATACACGTTTTGAGGCCTCTTGAGTCCAAAAAAAGTGAGTCTCGCAAATGGTCTATCTGTGATCAAAATATATTATGAAGAAAATGTGCAGCGAGGTTGAAATTAAATGTCAATAATAATAGTCTGGAAGCCAAAGGGGCGCGGGGTCGGATCCCAGACAGTCAGATGAATTTATTTAAATCATTTGGACATCAAATGCTATAAATAAAAAATATGCCTGGACCTTCTAATATAAATTTCTAAATACTGTGTATCTGAATATTAATTAAAAAAAAAACTAAATATATGTCGACACAATAAATCTGGTGTTACGAGCACAGAAAACAACTTTCAAATATCGAAGATAATAGTTGTGTGCTGTGCGACAAACACAAGATTTTTTTTTTTTTTTTTGAAAAAATTGAATTGACTTTTAATACTCTGATATTCCTTCAGGGTGGGGTTATGGTGCCAACCCTCTCTCCTAAGGAATCTCAAAAACAAAAATATAGTTGATTAAATTTAGACGCTGTTAGTAAAATAACATTCTTTAAAATTTATTCATTTCAGGCTTAAGTTATTTGATAAAACCTAAGGCACTTTAAATAGAATTTCTAATTGAATAATTTCGCCATGATCGAGTCGATTATTTCAATCACATATTCAGTATTCAGAGATTAGTTCATTTTAATTTCTGTTGATTTTATAATCCATTCATTTTTTTTGTTTTAAACAATACATAGCAAATGAAATTCACTTTAAATCCAGTCGAAATGATCTTTGGGATTATTTCAAATTTCAATTATAACTGAAACTGGCAAACCTCTCACTCGCGTTGCTGCTTTGTTGGCAATTTTGCAAGAGCGCAGATTAGTTGCGAACACATTTCGGAGTTGCTTTTCTAAAATGGACCTTTACAGCCTTTCTAAAGCTATTCAAAGGTGCGAAATTTGCATAAAATTCCGGGGGGGGGGGCGAGGGGTTTAGTGCTATTCGGATATAAATTATCAAACTGACCAGTTAAAAATAATTTTATGATTCGAGGATTTTGTATTTAAATTTACTTTCCATAGGTCTATATAAAATTCAAATTCTTTAATTATTTATTTATTTAGTTTTTTTTTTTAATTTAAATTAGTTTCTACTCTGCATGTTATAAGGTTTGCATAATCCCTGAGATATGAATGACTATAAAAAAGTATTGCCTACGCAAAAATATATCAAATTTTGAATTTGCTTTCTCATCCAATCACATGGAGTCATTATCCGGCTTTTAAAGTCCGAAAATAACTTACAATGTTAGACGTCCCAAACCCTACTACACTGATAGTTCACTTCTGTATATTTTATTTTGCGAATTTATATATTCCTCTCTTTTTATCTTCAATAGGCTCTTTATATATTTATTTATTTCTCAAATATCGCCTCGTAGACCTTTCTTTGACATTCGAATGCCGGTCGAGTTTATTTTTTAAGAGGAGACAATTCGTAAGAAAATTCGATCAGGTTTTTTTTTTTTATCGTGAGTGAATTATAGATTCATGTGGTTTACCAGGACCCAGGCGATCTGAATAAACCAGAAGGGACCAACCAGCTTAGCTTAAAAAGACCAAAAGGAAAGACTTCAAAAAAAAAAGGGGATAATAATAGAGTGAAAATGCAGTAAGGGTATGATTTTATAAATATAGATCTTGGGTCTTTTAATATTTAAAATTTATAGATTGCAATGTCTCATGAATTTTTTTTTATATGATTAAAAAATAACCTGATGTAGCTAGCACATAAGCTACAATTCTTATAAATAAAAAATCTTAATCCACACAATATTCATCGGGAAATTTTTAATAATTAATAAAATATCAAGAAATTAATAGCTTCAAATTTTTATTCTCACGATAAAAAAATACCTAATAGAAAAAAAAATCTTTATAAATTTTATCTTGTACTAGGGGTCATAGGTTCGCATCCCGTCTCATACGGCAAAAATTATTGCAATCGAATTGGCTACCAATTAAATTTAGGGTAGATGTCTATATAATTATGGCCTAAATAATATTTTAATCGACCCAGCATACTTAGTTGTATTATTAAATTATATTAAATTGTAAAATGGCTGATGGGCGAGTCTCTAAAAACCGTTAATAGCAGATAGAGAAGCTGGTTAATTAAGGCGGCAAGAGATGGCGTTAGTTCGGCCCATAGGGAAACAAGCATTTTATACCATTTCATTTTGAAAGGTTTCAGCAAATTAATTAAAGACAAAAAATTAATTATTTTTTAACACGATGAGTACTAATTTAATTATCTAAAAGATATAGTTCGAATTTTTTTAAATTATCTTTTATTTAATGTGATTAATCTAAAAGAAAAAAAATGCTTTTTTCAAAAATCAAAAAAAAGGGCGACTATAAGTTGTAGATATTTTAAATAGCTTTAATTTTAAAAAAACTTGAGGACGATAGCTTCAAAATTGTGCCCGCTGGAATCTTTCAAAATCAGCACCTCGAGACGCGCTCCTGAATCTTAAGGCAAATAGATGCGCTGTCAGAAGAAGAAAAATTTGTTTAAAATTCTTTTGGTCTACGTTTCGGACACCAATCACGTCCTTCTTCGGGACCAAATATATCTATGTGTATTTCATAACAACCTCTGGTCTCGAAGAAGGACACGATTGGCGACTGAAACGTCGACCAAAATAATTTTAAACAAATTTTTATTCTCTTGGCTGCGCATCTACTTTCCTTAAGATATTTATTTGCCTCTTTTTTTAGGTTTATACAAATATTAGTAATTTGTACGCTGGTCGTTTTTATTAGAATTTTCAATCTAAAAGCTGATTTTGTATAATGGAAAAAAGATCAACTCAACGAAAATTACAAAGCTCGTATATTATGTCTTAAAAAAAGAATTCCTAATATTTTATGACTCGCCATGCATCACAACAGTATTTTCATTTCACCGTGTAATGTCTATTTTAGAAAGCTGGAATGCCATATTTTACGCCTAAAATTCCTTAGATTCTAAATTTAGTATTATTATCGTTGGGGGATTAAAATGGATGGGGCAGAACCGAATGAGTATAATAGAGAGCCCGCATGCGGTACAGTAAATTTCGTTGACACATTTGAGAAAGAATGTTTTGCGGTTTTCAAAAGGAAGACGGGCAAGTTTTCAACCCTCCCCCTTTCCCTTGGGGGAGGGAGGGGGGGAACTAACATCTGATGACCCTCTAACTTCTCATCCTTATCGCTAATCTACGATTCTGCTTGGGCCGATCAATTCATTACCTATCCATAGGGATTCCATTCCCGAGTTTCGATTCAATCAGCCTTTACTACGATGAGATGGATCTGTTTAACATTTTATAAACCCAAAGAGAGGGCAAACATTAATTACCTCAAGTCTATTTGTCTTTACTGAAAACACAAAGTCTAAGAAATATTCGATTTCAAACTGCAATAGTGTTTTTTTTTTATAGAAGCTAATCGGAAAGCTACCATCTAACAGACGTGGTTCAGAGATTTAATTTTTTTTTTTTATTTTAAATAGACCTTTGAAAGTGTAATTTTAACCCTCTAACTCTCAGTTTTATTTTAAAAATAATTTAAAATCAAAATCAAGCTTATGTTAAGTTTGGGCAAACCAAAAAAAGAACATTATTAAAAGAATAGTATTCGAAGTTTCTCAAAGACGAAAGTACTAGTACTTTTGGCCGATTATGTTCAAAAACTTATTTTCACGCCTAACTTAAATTAAGAATTTCAGTTTCGTAGCTCAAGTCCTTCATGTTTTAAATTGAACACAGACAGACGATTTTGCGGACTCAAGGGACTTCAAAACATGTATTTCCATCAAAATCTCAACGAATTTTTGACATAAATTCAATACTTTCTCTCTCTATATATATTAACATATAGAGAAAGTAAAAATTCTGGGAATTCGAGTGTTAAATATCCTTCTCAATAAAGGGGAAATAAAAAAAATTATAATTCTGAATTCTAGATTAATTATAAAACATCTCATTGTAAAAAATTTTTTGTTAAGAGGATTTGAAGTTGTTTTTTTTTGAATGGAAATAGTTATTTCGGTGACCGGCAGATGCCGCCAGCATCTATTTTTAGAATAACATCAAATTTTGTTTTCTAATTTGAGAATAAATTAATCCATTTATAATTTTGACTGTGTCGGGATGATACATTGGTGGCTATTGTTTCACAAAAGGTGTCTAGGAAGTCTAGAGTGCACTCCCAAATAAGGTAACAACATTTTTTAATATGTTTCAAAAATTTTTAATAAATACTTTAATTGTAATGGGAGGGCATTCTTGTAATTCCAGACATTCCCCTCACTGAGGAAGACTGGCAGCATTAGCGGTCGAAACCGTTGGTCTGGGAGAAAATAAAATAAAATATATTTTTTATATTTTGTTTTTTTAATGGACTGAAAAGGCCTATTCATCTTTCCTTATATATATATATACTAGCCGCGCGTTCGCCTTCGGCGAACCTTACAGCAGCAGGGGCTTCGCCCCCTGGACCCCCAAGCTCGCCTACCGGCGAGCAATTGCGCGCCTTCGGCGGGCAAATTTGGTACATGCGAGCATGTTTCTTGGACGGCCATCGTTGAAAACCTGAAATTCACGGACCTTAAACGTTCTTAACTCGTGGTCAATTCTCAATGCTTCGATTCTTCTTTACCGCAAAAACAAATTGATATCTCAACACTTTAAAAAGTGAATATAAAAAAAAAACTCCAAAATGAGAATTTAATGCTCTTAAAAATAGAATTTCGAAAAAGCTTAGGAAATCACGCTAAGGTAATAAACGTAATTTGCAAATTATAAAATGATATGAATTTATTACTATCACGAAGATAAGTAGTGACTAAATATTTTATTTCTTTATTTATTGTGTTAAATAAAGGGCCAATTACAGAAATAGTAAATAGCTGTAAGGTACTTTCTTAAAAAAGCGCTCTTTTGTAATACAGGATCATTTTGTAAGGCGTATTTGGATCATACCAGCTATAATGTCTATATTCTGCCCACATTTAACCGTACCAGAAAAATTATTTTCGTTCCTACATATATGGACTGCATTTTCGCTTCTTCGGCAAATATTTATTCAGTAATTTTAAACCCAAAAAAGCATGTTCATTAGGGTGGTTGTAAGGTATAAGGGGAGAAAATTGTTTTGGCTGTATTTTCGGCGGGAACCTCTTAAAAGTTGACAATTGGTGTAAAAAGTAGATTGAGAAAGTTTGAGCTCGATCGGATAACGATAAGACCTGCCTCATCGGCCCTAAAGTTCATCAATTCCCCTAAATTTGACTATTAACATCTGTAACTCCTAGAACGTTAGTCCAACAAAAAAAGTTTATCAGTAATTTTTTGAAGAGCATTAAATTTACTAAGAAAAAGTCCTTTAACATTCTTTAGTAAAACCAACGGTTTTCATGGTATGGGCAAAAAATCGAATATTGTTAAGAGGCACATCACATAGAAATATAAGAATTTAAAATTCGGGGGGGGGGGGCATAAAAAAAAACTTTAAACCACTTGAAAGATATTTACCAAGAATTAAATCCAAAAAGCATGTTCATATTTGAAGAAATAGAAGAATTTAAAATTCGGGGGGGGGGGCTAAAAAAAAAACTTTAAACCACTTGAAAGATATTTACTCAAGAATTTTAAATCCAAAAAAGCATGTTCATATTTGAAGAAATAGAAGAATTTTAAATTCGGGGGGGGGGGGGGGGCTAAAAAAAAAACTTTAAACCACTTGAAAGATATTTACTCAAGAATTTTAAATCCAAAAAAGCATATTCATATTTGAAGAAATAGAAGAATTTAAAATTCGGGGGGGGGGGGCTAAAAAAAAAAACTTTAAACCACTTGAAAGATATTTACTCAAGAATTTTAAATCCAAAAAAGCATGTTCATATTTGAAGAAATAGAAGAATTTAAAATTCGGGGGGGGGGGGGGCTAAAAAAAAAACTTTAAACCACTTGAAAGATATTTACCAAGAATTTTAAATCCAAAAAAGCATATTCATATTTGAAGAAATAGAAGAATTTTAAATTCGGGGGGGGGGCTAAAAGAAAAAAAACTTTAAACCACTTGAAAGATATTTACTCAAGAATTTTAAATCCAAAAAAGCATATTCATATTTGAAGAAATAGAAGAATTTAAAATTCGGGGGGGGGGACAAAAAAAAACTTTAAACCACTTGAAAGATATTTACTCAAGAATTTTAAATCCAAAAAAGCATATTCATATTTGAAGAAATAGAAGAATTTAAAATTCGGGGGGGGGGGCTAAACAAAAAAAAACTTTAAACCACTTGAAAGATATTTACTCAAGAATTTTAAATCCAAAAAAGCATGTTCATATTTGAAGAAATAGAAGAATTTAAAATTCGGGGGGGGGGGGGGGGCTAAAAACAAAAAAAAACTTTAAACCACTTGAAAGATATTTACTCAAGAATTTTAAATCCAAAAAAGCATGTTCATATTTGAAGAAATAGAAGAATTTAAAATTCGGGGGGGGGGGCTAAAAAAAAAACTTTAAACCACTTGAAAGATATTTACTCAAGAATTTTAAATCCAAAAAAGCATATTCATATTTGAAGAAATAGAAGAATTTAAAATTCGGGGGGGGGGGGCTAAAAAAAAAAACTTTAAACCACTTGAAAGATATTTACTCAAGAATTTTAAATCCAAAAAAGCATATTCATATTTGAAGAAATAGAAGAATTTAAAATTCGGGGGGGGGGGCTAAAAAAAAAAACTTTAAACCACTTGAAAGATATTTACTCAAGAATTTTAAATCCAAAAAAGCATATTCATATTTGAAGAAATAGAAGAATTTAAAATTCGGGGGGGGCTAAAAAAAAAAAAAAAAACTTTAAACCACTTGAAAGATATTTACTCAAGAATTTTAAATCCAAAAAAGCATGTTCATATTTGAAGAAATAGAAGAATTTAAAATTCGGGGGGGGGGCAAAAAAAAAAACTTTAAACCACTTGAAAGATATTTACTCAAGAATTTTAAATCCAAAAAAGCATATTCATATTTGAAGAAATAGAAGAATTTAAAATTCGGGGGGGGGGCTAAAAAAAAAAAACTTTAAACCACTTGAAAGATATTTACTCAAGAATTTTAAATCCAAAAAAGCATATTCATATTTGAAGAAATAGAAGAATTTAAAATTCGGGGGGGGGGGGCTAAAAAAAAAACTTTAAACCACTTGAAAGATATTTACTCAAGAATTTTAAATCCAAAAAAGCATATTCATATTTGAAGAAATAGAAGAATTTAAAATTCGGGGGGGGGGGCTAAAAAAAAAAAACTTTAAACCACTTGAAAGATATTTACTCAAGAATTTTAAATCCAAAAAAGCATATTCATATTTGAAGAAATAGAAGAATTTAAAATTCGGGGGGGGGGGGGCTAAAAAAAAAACTTTAAACCACTTGAAAGATATTTACTCAAGAATTTTAAATCCAAAAAAGCATATTCATATTTGAAGAAATAGAAGAATTTAAAATTCGGGGGGGGGGGGCTAAAAAAAAAAAAACTTTAAACCACTTGAAAGATATTTACTCAAGAATTTTAAATCCAAAAAAGCATATTCATATTTGAAGAAATAGAAGAATTTAAAATTCGGGGGGGGGGGCTAAAAAAAAAAAACTTTAAACCACTTGAAAGATATTTACTCAAGAATTTTAAATCCAAAAAATGCATGTTCATATTTAAAGAAATAGAAGAATTAAAAATTTCGGGGGGGGGGGGGGCTGCCGATTTTCAAAAAACTCTGAAACAACGAATTTAGATTTTTATCTAAGGAAGGATTTAGCGAAGAAACCAAATTGATATCTCTTTTGGTTTAGAAATAAATGTAAAGTCAAAATTTTTTCCCTAAATTGGCGATTTGGGGTACTTAGGGGCCGAATTTCAAAAAACCCTGAAACAACCAATTTAGATTTTTATCTAAAGAAGGTTTTAGCGAAGAAACCAAATTGATATCTTTTTTGGTTTAGAAATTATTGTAAAGTCAAAATTTTTTCCCTAAATTGGCGATTTGGGGTACTTAGGGGCCGAATTTCAAAAAACCCTGAAACAACCAATTTAGATTTTTATCTAAAGAAGGTTTTAGCGAAGAAACCAAATTGATATCTTTTTTGGTTTAGAAATTATTGTAAAGTCAAAATTTTTTCCCTAAATTGGCGATTTGGGGTACTTAGGGGCCGAATTTCAAAAAACCCTGAAACAACCAATTTAGATTTTTATCTAAAGAAGGTTTTAGCGAAGAAACCAAATTGATATCTTTTTTGGTTTAGAAATTATTGTAAAGTCAAAATTTTTTCCCTAAATTGGCGATTTGGGGTACTTAGGGGCCGAATTTCAAAAAACCCTGAAACAACCAATTTAGATTTTTATCTAAAGAAGGTTTTAGCGAAGAAACCAAATTGATATCTTTTTTGGTTTAGAAATTATTGTAAAGTCAAAATTTTTTCCCTAAATTGGCGATTTGGGGTACTTAGGGGCCGAATTTCAAAAAACCCTGAAACAACCAATTTAGATTTTTATCTAAAGAAGGTTTTAGCGAAGAAACCAAATTGATATCTTTTTTGGTTTAGAAATTATTGTAAAGTCAAAATTTTTTCCCTAAATTGGCGATTTGGGGTACTTAGGGGCCGAATTTCAAAAAACCCTGAAACACCCAATTTAGATTTTTATCTAAGGAAGGTTTTAGTGAAAAAACCAAATCGATATCTCTTCTGGTTTAGAAATTAATGTAGATCAAAATTTTACCCAAATATATTGTTTTTCCCTAAATTGGCGATTTGGGGTACTTAGGGGCCGAATTTCAAAAAACCCTGAAACACCCAATTTAGATTTTTATCTAAGGAAGGTTTTAGTGAAAAAACCAAATCGATATCTCTTCTGGTTTAGAAATTAATGTAGATCAAAATTTTACCCTTAAATATATTGTTTTTCCCTAAATTGGCGATTTGGGGTACTTAGGGGCCGAATTTAAAAAAACCCTGAAACACCCAATTTAGATTTTTATCTAAAGAAGGTTTTAGCGAAGAAACCAAATCGATATCTTTTTTGGTTTAGAAATTATTGTAAAGTCAAAATTTTACCCATAAATGACCATTTGGGGCCCTTAAAATGGGAATTTCGAAAAATGGCTTCTTAAATGACGCCTAGGGCCCAAATGTAATCTACATGCCAAATTTCAACTTTCTAGGCCTTATAGTTTAGGCTGGGCGTTGTCATCACTGTAGTCAGTCAGTCAGTCAGTTAGTCACAAGTCTCTTTATATATATAGAGATATATATATATATATATTTATATATATATATTTCCTATGGGAGAAATCGTATCTTTAGGAATAGGAATTTCGGGATGAAAATAATTTTCCTATAATCTCTTGAAGGTCATCTTTAAGCATAAAAAATTTCGTTTCAAAATTCCAACGGGAAGTTGCCCAAATAGAGCGTGACAGACAGACAGACGGACATTAACGAATTATATAAATAGAAGATTCTTATATGAAGTATTGTAATCGTCAAAAAATTCGACCTCGCGATTTTGATGATTCTCGATCTTCCGGAGAAAAAATACCATTTATGGAATTATGTGTGTTTGTGGGTGGTCACGATTACTTATAAACACAAGCAGCCAGATTGATTAAATTTTATATATAATTACTTATTACACAAATTGTAGATCTGCATTAACTTTAGAGCAGCGTTTTCCAAACTGTGAGGCGCGCCTCCCTAGGGAGGCGCGGACTAGTCTAAGGGGAGGCGCGAATATTGGCCACCAAGATCAATTTTCCAAATGATTGCTAGTTTTATAAATAAAATAATAAAATAATTTAGATGATTCGGGGACGGAGTTTTTAATTAAAATAATAAATATGAATAAATAAAAAAAAAATATTTTTATATAAATTTATATTTTTTAGTATTAAAAATTTTTGTTTTTGTATTATTTTATTAAATGTGTGGGGTAGGGGGCGTCATACGATTAAATATTTTTAAGGGAGGCGTTGTAACATAAACCACTGGCCTAAAGTAAGACATTCTAGAAAATTATACTATGTATAAAACCCAAAGACGGATCCAGGGAAGTTTTTCAGGGTTTTAATTTTTTTTCTGACTAGACGCGAAGCTCGCCGAAGGCGATAGCATTGTTAATTATTTTATTTATTAGGATTTGATAAGGGGTTGAAAAATTGAAAAAAATGTTTTTTAAATTTATTTTAGCTAAATCGAAGCCAAATAAATAGAAAACATTCAAAAAATAGCTTTATTATTTTGATTAGGGGGGATGAAGGGTTGATTATTTAAGAAAGGCCTTGGAATATTCTAAATCACTTGTTGACATTCTTTTCCAGTTTTAAATATAGTTAGATTAGAGGAAAAGGTATTTTTTTACTTTTAATAAAAAGGGAATTGTTATTTTCATCTGTTTTATTCCTATACAAACAGTCTATCTCTCGTTCAGTCGAGCGCGTGGCCGAGATGCAGGCGCTGCTCTTTTTTTTGTGTTTAAAGTGAATCAAAGTGAATAATTAATATAGTGTAATTCACCCTGACCTCACCGTCAACCAGCACACCCTCTTGAGTGTCTTATTTAAGGTAATTATTATGCATTTTATCGTTGAAAAAAAAAAATGATAGAAACAAACAATTTGACTGAGAAAAACGATTCTTTTGAATATGAAAATAATATAAAAATTAAAATAATTATTTATAAATCTATTCAAATTATTTTGAGAGTAATTTCGCGGTGAAGGATCGCATTTCCTCAAAGGGGGGGGGGGGTATGAAGACATTAAACATGGGGGTTAATGTCCCATCCCTTAAAATGCACAAAGATATTAATGTTTTTTAATACTTTTACTAAAAATAAGTGCATTCCGTTTGAGTTAAAATTTTTATTCAATATTTAGCAAATAGCATAGTAGATAGAAACATTTTAATGTCATTCTAAAATTTCTTATTACTGGGGCGGAATTAATTTTTGAGAATTTCGAAACTCTCTTAAACAGATAATAATAACATTGGGTAACTTAGGAACCCATCGAATCCCTTGCAGAATTTTGAAGGGATTTTTTTCATTAGGTAGAAAAGTAAGATATGATTAGTCCACTTAGAATTTTACTGGGGTGAGTCACCGAATCTTTTTGTATTTAGAACTAATCTCAATTAGGATTTGAATTTTTACTTTCTATTACCTATATGTATACGTTAATATCCATATATATAGAGAGAAGTATTGGATTCATGTCAAAAATTCAATGTCTAGACTTTGATGGATATATTCATTTTGAGGTCCCCTGAATCCAAAAAAATGGTTTTCGAGACATGTTCTGTCTGTGTGTCTGTTTGGGTTCAATTTAAAGCATGAAGGAATTGAGCTGAGAGGTTGAAATTTTATATTTAAGTTAGGCACCCCCCTAGGGCGTGAAAATAAGATTTGAGAAAAAAAATTTCTTCAGGAATGGAAGTTAGAAAAAACGAAACCAGAATTTTTCTTTAAAAATATATTTTAACAGCTGACGTTTCGGCTTTGGTCAAAGCCATCATCGGAGCTATTAGTGGTCATCCGAGGATGGCTTTTACCAAGGTCGAAACGTAAGCTGTTAAAATATATTTTTAGAGAAAAAATTCTGGTTTTCTTCTAACTTTCATTCCTGATACAAATTCCACCACCCTTATACCAGCGTTTTCCAAACTGTGAGGCGCGGACTAGTCTAAGGGGAGGAGCGAATATTGGCCACCAGGACCAATTTTCCAAATGATTGCTAGTTTTAATATAAATAAGAATAAATAAATAAAAATATTTTTATATAAATTTATATTTTTTAGCATTAAAAATTTTTGTTTTTGTATTACTTTATAAAATGGGAGGGGGGGGGCGTCATAAGATTAAATATTTTTAAGGGAGGCGTGGTAAGATAAAGTTTGGAAACCACTGCTTTAGAGTAAATACGTCAACCGTAAAAGTAGCTATTTTATCTAATAATTTTGAAAAAAACTTATTAGGTAAAGTATTATTTATACTTCCTGGTGACGTATTTTCTTTTAAGTTAATTCGGAATTACAATTATTGTTCTTCCAAATTTTTTTTTATCAGCATTTCACTACAAACATAATCTTATTAAATAAGAAATTACATATACAATATTTAAGATATTATATACATCGCGTATCATTGCCAACCGACCCTGAGGATGGCCTAGACCTGAGGCTGAAACGTCAGCCTTGAGGATTTTAATTCAATTGATATTTAAATTGACTGTACAAATCCTGTTTTTTTTTCTGACTACATTACCATTAAAACTACAAAAGATAAAACTCTAAAATATTACTTATCCAAAATATTTAACCAACTAAATGAGGCTCGCTTAAATTGCTTTAATGTCCATTAAATTGAATTGCAAATTAATGTTTATATTTAAATAAAACTGGCTCTCTACGAGAAAATAATTTTTGTTTTAAAAAGCTTAAAGAAATTTTTCCTCTTTACAAATCATTATAAATGACAGACAGCCATTCAAATATATAATAAATAAGTTTATACTTTAAAAAGTGAAAAATTATAACGCTAATCAAATCTTTTATCTTTTTTGTTTCAGGTGAGCTTGATTGATGACTTTTCAAAAGCCTATTTATCATCTTAGGGTGTATGTAAGTACTATACAACAAGACATTTTTTTATTTATTTTTTTATTTTAAAATCTATTTATTATTATCGTATTTTCATTTTCTAATAAATATTCGATAAACAACAACAAATATGATTTATGATATTTATTAATTTGAAAAATCAAGTGTGAAAGTTCAATACGATATTTTCGAGGGGTGGAGAGTTTTTTTTTTTTTTAATTACCATTCGATAGTTGGTAAAAACTATTTTTGACGTGAGAACGTCTTACAAATCATGTGTGTATAGTGGCCGGCTAGGGAGGCATGCACGAAAAAGTTAATCGGCTTGAATAATTCCTCTGTCTTAAGAGATATAATTATGTTGAATGTACAATTAGAAAGAATGATTTTTCAGCTAAAGATTTTACCATTTTTTTTCCCTATCATTCCATTTTACCATTAGTAAAAGAATTAGATTTTCGGATTAACTGTGGTTTATTTGTAAAAATTACAACGTTTCGGTCACTCATTCTGTGGCCTTCTGCGGGTACAATTCAGCTAAGATTACAAAGGTTGTTACATCTGTGAAAATCTCAATTGAAGTGTCTTCGTGCACGAAAGCACCTCGGGTAAATAAACGGGGATCCCGATAGGAATTTCAAAATAAATAATAAATAATAGAGGGCTGAGAAACAGTGATGTCAGTCAAATTTTTCATTAGACTAAAGAATATTTCAAAAATTAATCAACTTTTGTAAAATAAATAAATTTTTGCCCCCAGGGCACGTGACACTAAGCTTTTGAACAAAATCGACAAAAGAGCACACTAATAATACTTTACTGATGCACTTTTTCAGTTTTTTTTTCGATTTTCTCAAAATTCGCTTCGATTTTGATTAAAATTCAAAAATTAATTATTTTTTTTTCGGCAACTCAGGCCACATAAGACATTTACGATATCCGTTATTGATTTAATATACATATATGGGGTCCAGGCATTTTTATTTAAGCCATTTGGTATCCAATTGTCTTAAATAAAATCATCGGACTGCCTGGGGTCCGAACCCGCGATGTTTGGTATACGAGGTTAGCGCGCTAACCTCTACGCCAAGCCCCGAGGGCTCGATACTCTTTAAAATGTATATTTTCGTTTTGCCCTTGAAATCTTTTGAACCAACTTTACTATTGTCCTTCATAGAAAATATAGGAGAAATGGTTGCCATGATAACAAAATATAGTCAAAATATTTTCCCATGTTTATAAATCTTACCATGTTTATAAATCTCGAATTCTAATATATCGGCGGCAACTAAATATATGTCGCCGCAAAAAATCTGGTGTGACAAGCACAGAAACCACTTTCGATTACTGAAAGTAAGAGAAAGTTGCGTGCTGTGCGAATAGTCACACCAGATTTGTTTCATTTGATATCATTGTGTAGAAAAATTTTTTTGTTAATAAAATGGGATTATTATTCGGTTTTTTACATCTTTAAAAAAAAAAGTTAACAACTAGATATGTAATTTCAATAAATGTATCCGTTCCCCCTCTTATTCCCAACGGTCATCAAGAGTCGTTTTTCAAAGCCCTTAAGCCTATATAAGCGAAACTTTTTAATATAGAATTGAAAATGGTGGGAGTATTATATTATATTTCTTTTTATTTAATTTCGTTTCCACTGGTTGGATTAAAATGGAACGTATTTAAAGCTAAAAAAAAAAAAAAAAAAAGCGCAATGGTCTTATTGTCAAGGGAATTGTGTGTGAAAAGCTGTAAAGGTATCTGAAGCTTAATTCCGTACTCAAAAAATAATAATAATAATTTAATTTTTCTTTTAGAAATGAAAATTTCATATCTCTTTGTTTGCTATGGCATTCTTTTTAAGCTTTTTTTTTTTTATTAATTAATGGAAAAAGCTTTGTAATATAATAATAATTTAATCTCCCTTTGTATTGTTTATACAGTATTTAGGTATGTATATTTTTGAATAAATGCTTTTCTTCTTTTTCTAAATCATTGCCCTTTTTACTTTCTCTTACTAGAGGAAGTATTGGATTCATGTCAAAAATTCGATGTCGAGATTTTGATGGATTTTAGGTCCCCTGAATCCAAAAAAGTGGTTTTCGCGACATGGTCTGTGTGTGTGTGTGTTCAATTTTAAGCATGAATGAATTGAGCTATGAGACTTAAATGTTATATTTAAGTTAAACACCCCCCGGGACCTTAAAAATAAGCTTTTAGTCAAAATCGGTCAAAAAGTACTAGTACTTTACTGATGTACTTTTTCAGTTTTTTTCGATTTTCTCAAAATTCGCTCCAAGGGTTTTTTTTTTTAAATTCAAAAATCAATTATTTTTTAGATGCTCTTTTAAATGTATATTCTCATTTTGCTCTCAAAATTGTTTGAAGCACACTTTACTCTTGTACTTCATAGGAAAGATTACCTACGGTAACACAATTATCTTCGTCACGCCAGATTTTTTCTGTCGACATATATTTCATTTCCGCCAGTATTTTAGAATTTTTTTTTTTATAAAAATACTTCCCATTCACACTCACACACACATGCATACAGTCTTTTCGGCAACTTATGTCATATAAGACTTTTACGATAACCGTTAATAATGAATATAACATGTTATATCTATTAAGTAAGTCATTAGGTATTCAAATAGATTTTTTAGATTAATTAAAAATAACTGATTTTCAAATTTTAATCGTTAGAGCGAATTTTGAGAAAATCGGTAAAATGTGAAAAAGCACATCAATAAAGTACTAGTACTTTCTGGCTGATTTTGATTAAAAGCTTATTTTCACTCTCCAATGGGGTGTCTAACTTAAATATAAAATTTCAACCTCATAGCTCAATTCCTTCATGCTTAAAATTGAACACAGACAGACCATGTCGCGAAAACCACTTTTTTGATTCAGAGGACCTCAAAACGTATATATCCATCAAAATTTTGACATCGAATTTTTGACATGAATTCAATAATTTCTCTCTATTTATATTAACATATATAGAGGTAAGAGAAAGTAAAATTTACAGCAATTTTATTTTGATCGACACCCTTAATTTGTTTTTAGATGAGGGTAAAAAAAAGAAGTCAAGGTTGTCAGGAGATCATTAGAATAAAATTTCATGATTTTGGGTGAACTTTGGTTTAATTATTATATCAATAAGATCCAAATAAACCATAGATTATATAAAATCAAAAAATTTTATTTAATAACAACATTTGGATGGTCAGGACTTGAGTTTTGTTTTTGGTGTCTTCATGGGCGTGAATATTTATTTACTTTGACATTCTAGTGCCTAGAAAACCCTCCTCCTTAGGCAAACAATTTAATTAAGTAATCTATATTATTAATCCATTACTTGGTCTTTTTTTTATGGAAAATTTCTTTACTTATTTCTAAATTCATTTTGAATATTTTCTTATATCATGAAAATAGATCTTACCAAAGATAAGAAAGTGCTGTGCGTCCAGTCACACCAGATTTTTATACCTTTATTTACAATTGTGAAGACTATTGAACGAAAGTTATACAAGGTTAAAAAGTTTTACCATTCGC
>JAKCPI010031225.1:0-10376 GCA_023213315.1 Euborellia annulipes
TGAATTTTATTTTAATTTTCTTTTTCGTCGGGTTTGCGCATGGGCATCCGAGTTTTATACATTTTATACGTTTTATCCAGTTTTATCCGCGATTTTTGTATAAAACTACAAAAAAATGTATAAAACCCAACTCTGGTGTGAAAAGTGTTGTTTTTTTTCTAAAAAAAAAATTTTTAAGAAAAACGATGAGGGGCCAGCTGAGGGGTGTCCAGGGGGCGAAGGGCGAAACCCGCCGAAGGCTGGCGGCGCAGCTAGTTTTTTTTTTTTTTATTTCTAATTTCGAACTCTTTCCCATAAGAAAATATTAACAAAGTTATCAATAGTAGCTAAACAAGATGTTATTCCATCCTCGCTAATTCATTGTATAAGTAATTACCAAGAAGGGGCCATAATGACCCATAACACATGTGAGTCAGGCGATGACAGTGACATAAATGTCTCTCTCTGTCGTCATTCTTTCCTTAACTTTATGTCCTTTTCATTTATTTTTGTTATCTTAATCTTTTTATTTTCTTTTTTTGCAAAAAAAAAAAGGAAGTTTGATGGCTACCTGTCTACTTGTAAATTGAATAATTATGGAAATTTGTAAGGTGCGCTTGCGTACGAACATGCAGTATGCAAAATATATCTTGTATCGCGCTTTATGGAATACAAAAATTTTATTAATTAATAATTTTCATGTTTTGTTTGTCATTAAAGGCGTTAAATAAATGATATTTTTTTGTCTGTTATTCAGGTCCGGAAACGTTAACTCTTAATATCTGTAAAGAGCGTTAATTCATTTTAACACCTTCTTGCCTCAAATAAGCAAAAAATTTAACGCCAAACATTTAGTTAATATTGTTAAAAATTAATATCATGTCAAGAGGGTGCCTTTAATATTTTAACGCCGAATTTAAATGGCGTTTTTAACCAAAAAATAAGTGATTTTGACAACTTTGAGAAGCAACATGTTAACGATACTTGGTTTTTGGGCATTTTTTAACGCTGGTGTACACTGTTAAAAATTTTCAAGAAAACTTCCTACTTTATAAAAATTATTTAATTAGTATGATTTTAATATACTTCATAAATATTTAAATAGTTTAGAGCGCGAATTTCAAACCAGAATTTAATAAATTTAGATTTGTGAAATATTGACTTCATTTATTTATTTTAATCAAACACTTTGCATTTTCCTTAAGATGCACGCCTATATTTATACTTTAGTTCTTATAGAGTGAGTAGAATGTCCGCTTGGTTACTGTCTACCTGTTAGTTTAATTTTGCCCAACACATTGCATGTCTAATTTTCTTTATTTATTTTTTTTTTGTCAGCTCATCCATCCACATTTCCTTTCCTTCTTTATTTTTATAACACGTTCAAAGTCTCTCTCAACGTTTCCTTAAAACATTTTCTTTCTTATACATTCTCTAATAATTGCAGAAAAAGTATCGTCAGAGATTGTCTATTATTCCGGCATTAAATCGACATCGGCGTTTAAACCATAAATCTGAAATCGAAAGCATAAAAATTCGCAATATCGTTTTGACGAAACTTTTTTATTAAAAACTATTATTTTTCTTTTCGATATTGGAGGCCATACTTATATTAATTTATTTGGATGCAAATTCATATTATCTATATTTATTTTGCATTGATTTAGAGAAATTTTCGTCGAAACTTTCTGTGGTGTGAACTCACAACTCTTTATTTTAAGGATATCAATATTGGCATTATCTTTAACCTATCAAGGGGAGGGGGAGAGTTTATATCAGGACATATGATTTTTTCTGGATAGGGGTGGAGCGAACTCATATTTAAAGATCCCCTCAAAATTAATTTTAATTAATTAACATATTTTAAAGCCAAAAGACATGACACTCTGTGTATAATAATTACAATATCTCGTAAAAGAAATCATTTTGGCTGCATATGTCTTGCAATTTTTTTTTTTGACTCCGCCTTATATTCTACATCTCTTTACTTAAATTCTCTGATAATAATTTAGTGAAAACTCGTCTATTAAGCCACGGCCAACGGAACACTAAAAGTGTCTGAACACCAAAAATTTATTCAAGTAGATTTAGTCCCGTCAATCCATTTTGTTCTATTTTTTCCTGTGGAATAGCACCCCCCTTGTAATCAATAACAAGAAAGTATCTTTGGGATCTTCTAATGCAAATTCCTTCAGAAGACAATTCGTAGTAGCTTCTAGCTCATTTCTTCTTTCGATCCATTTTCATTCCTATAACCTCTTTTTACGTATCACACAAAATTCCGCGTCCACCTCTTCTAAAATTCCCTTTGCGGCACGGGCGGATACAAGGGGGTAATTACCCCCCCCCCCCCCGAGACTTGAGAAAAATATATTTTTTGGGAAAAAAATTGCATTTTTAATATAAAACAATTTCTTTTTTTTAATTTTTATATGTACTAGTATATATGAACATTTGAATCCAAGACCCCAAGCAAGTAAATGATAATTTATATACATATAAAAATTAAAAAAAAAAAAAAGAAATTGTATATGATTACAGTAAACATCAAAATACCTAAGATCGTGTATTGTTGACAATTATTTGCCCTGATGAAGGTCGTGTCAGACGACCGAAACGTCGGCAAGTAAAAAATTAAATATTTAATCTCCTAGTATCCTTCGGTTTCCTAATTAAATCTCCACAGCCATACATTAAACTATTTGATTTGTATATATATATATTCTGGTAAACAACTACAGAATCCACCTTTAAATTACCGATAATAAGAAAAAATGGTGTGCTGTGCGTCCAGTCACACCAGATTACCCTCCGAGAAACTCCTCTGGATCCGCCACTGCTTTGCGACTTAACGTCTATTTACTTAATTGCGTTGTGGGCTTTTCATCTTGCAAAACTTCATCAGTTGTCGTTACTCGACTAAGTACTAACGTAGTGTGAACGGGGCTTTAGAGACACTTGCTTTTTATTTCAATTCATTTATTTAGATTTATAATTTAGAAGAATTTGTATCTCCTCTCACCTGTATCATTTTATTTTGAAATTCCCCAAGATTTATTTTATTATATCAAAGATATTTCTAGAAAGTCTACTGGGGAATTTGAAATAAAATAAAATTTTCTCTTTTTTACAGTATATGTTAGGAGTTCGTTCATTTCATTCATATTTCTTTCTTTTGCAATGAATTAATTAACAGTGCATAAAATTTAACCTAAAAACATTTAGTTATTTATTTATTTGATTTCGTAAATTTACTCTGAACTTTATAATAGATCAAATTCATTTTTTTAATTATCGCTCACGGGAACAGAAAAAGACAACATCTTTTGATTCAGAGAAATTATTTTCTAAGTTCCGGCAAATTTAAGGCGCTTCAGGAAGTAAGCTGTTTGCATGTTTTTGCCGATAAGATGGCGTTAGGGGTCTTAAATATTTAGCTAAAAAGCCCAACTATTACAAAAATTTTCCAACAGATGACACGGCTATATTTGGACCCTGTTATGCATTAGTGTGTCAAGCGCCAAAAAAATTAAAAATTGAGTTAAGCACTGAATATTGTTTCATAGTATTTTTTATGAAATATGTCCTAAAAAAATTTATATTTAATGTTACTTGCACAATTGACAAAAAAAATTATATATAATCCAATGAAAACAAAAAACTTTAATGTTAATTTCCTCTAAACTCGGTAGCTGGCGCTTGACACACTAATGCGTAACAGGGTCCATATATTATATTATATATCATTTATAACAACATAAAAATAGATAAATATGGGCTTATAAGCAGGGCCGTAACTAGGCAGGTGCAACAGGTGCACCCGCCGGGGCCCAGGGATCTAGGGGGCACTAAAACGAAATTGCTAATTGAATTTTCTTTACAAATATGTTTTACAAAAATTTTATTTCAATTTATTAACAAACCAGGGCCGACGTTTCGGTCACGTATGGGACCATCTTCAGGGCCAGGTTAATGTCTGAAAATACATATAATCCTCGCCAAATTATATTGGGCATTCACAATTATACGTAAATTAATCATGATCATGCCTCAAATTTTATTATTATCATACCATGGACAGAGAGTGAATGAAAAAATTTTATTCGAGATTTTAAAATAAAATATATAGGCTTATATAAAGTAAAATAATTTTATTTAAAATAACCCTGAAATTATACATTGTATATAATATTTAACATAAATCTTTTATTTAATACCGGTATATAGTTTTAAATAATTCATCAAATAAAAGAAAAATTATTTTAAAATATTTAATTTTTTTTATAGATTTTAAATAGACTGTTTGAGTCATAGACTGTTTGACTAGCCTGCCATCTTTTGCAAGAGTGCTAAACTATTTTGCCGTTAATTTTTCAATAAATACGAAATTTACCAATATTTTTGACTTGGTCACCACCACTTTATTGAATTATTATAGATTAGATATTAATAATTTTTACATTTGTAGTTTTAAAATAAATTTAAAATTTTCATAAAATAACATTTTCTGCATTTTCTATAAAAAATATTTTTAGATATAAGATTAAGGTGGTATATTTGATAATATTTTTAAATTAATCGTAATTAAAAAAAAAAACGCACAAAAATACTTTAAACTGCCTCAGTAGTTTCAGACTAAAGCCTCCTGAAGCCCCTTAAATAGAATTTTGTAATATAACTTTGTGTTTGTGTGATGTTAGTACTGGTTTTGACATTTAATGAAAAAAAAAAATTGTTTGCGCACATAAATAGCAAAATAATTTATTGTATACAAAGTGCTGTCACTCTTTACACGTGTAAACTCGCCAAATTTGTTTTATTTATGAAGAAAAGAGAGTTAGTAGTTGGTGAGTCAGACACAAAGAAAGAAAGAGATAGGCCTTTTACGGGAAAAAGGAAGATGGAGAGAGAATTCCGGTATCATAATGGCCTTCCCCTCTCTCTCTGTGTTTATTGCTGAATGAAAATGCCAAGGTGCTTATCCCTGGATGGGTGATTCTTTCATCATGATTAATTGGCCATGCTCTCTCGAACATATTAGATCGCTTCCGGGCTTCCCACAGGTGGAAAAAAAAAATAACCATGAGATTTTAACAAAAAAATATATAAAAATTAAAAAAAAAAAGAAGAAATCTCACACAATTGTGACCTAAAAAAAAGGAGAAAAAAAAAACTAAGATATCTCAAAGTGATACCATTCTTAGAATTTGATGAAAAAAATTAGACTTGTTAAAATAATTATTTATATGGACCCTCTAGCTATTCATATTTTTAAATATGTGTGGCCAGTGGGGTTACCATCTTTTTTTTTGGAAGTACATTGGTGATTAGAGGCAAGAAAAAAGTACATAGCGTCAAAATAAAGTATCATTTAAATTTTCTTTAGCATTATATTTAAAAACATTATTTATTAATTTTCACAAATTTTATCAAATTATTGCTAAACAATTGTACAGCATCTTTAGAGTCGATATTTAAGTTAAGTAAATAAGTAATTCATTTTTTCTAAGCTTCAGAGACGCTTTGTTTCCATTTGCTATTAATCAGAAGAAAAAATTCTCTCTGTGAATGCCTATGTGCTAGGAAAAAATGAAAATACTTTTGAAAAATTATCATCAGTCTTATTAAATATTTGCTGCCGAAAATTCCACTTTACTCAAAAAACTTTGACAAAACTTTTTGAATCCCAAAAAAATCAAAACATGCGAAATAAATTGGGTATAGGAGACTTTGCAACCAATGAATTAAATAAAAAACTTTTTATTTAATTAATTAACCGTCGACGTTTCGGTCGCAAATCACGGCCTTCCTCAGGACGATTAATTGTTAGAGAAGGTCGTGAAACGTCGACGGTAATAATAAAGTCGATAAAAGTTTTTTATTTAATTCATTGGTTGCAAAAGTCTCCTATACCTTCGTATTTTCATTCAAACTCTACAGCGACTTCTCATCACTAGTTATGCGAAATAAAGTATTTTTGCGTACTTTATTGTTCTCAAAGTAGAGTATTATTACCCGAAATAACGTACAATACTTTATTATAAAGTACGAGTGGCAACCCTAGTCCCACCAGATTGTTTAAAAATAAAATACATTTAAATAATTTCTTTGCTTCTAATATACTTGTAGATATACTTTTCTTCATGGTTTTATTCTTGTTTCAACAGGTTGGGAATGACTTCAATCCTGGTTGTCCATTATGCTTTTCATTCAGTAAGGCTGTTGAAGCTGTTCCTGTTAGGCCCAATGCACACGGTGCAACTGAAAAGAAACTCATTGCAAACATATATCGTCAACTAGTCGCGTTTCAAACAGATATTGCATGGAGGTCCGCACACGAACGCAACTCAAGTTGCACCCAAAATGGCCGACGTTTTCAATCAGCTGTTTGTTCGGTTACTTAATAAAGATATTTTTGGCAATTTAAGGGTTTATTTAAGTAATAATAATATAAAATATTATTAATATTGAAATAACTAATATTTTTTATTAAAAATTGAAGGAAATATATGTAGTCAAGACAAATGAATTTCAAATATTTTTTTTAATTAATAAAATATAGTTTTTAAAATATTTAATTAAGAAATATTTTTTACTTAATATTTAGTAAAAATATTTATTAAAATAACTATAATTAGATTTCTTAAGTTTATTTTGAAATAAATTTACGGGGAAGAATAAAATATCATTCAAATGAAAAACAATGTTAAAAGAGTCATTTCAAAAGGCCCAAAGGCTGGTATTAAACTAAATTTATTTTTCCAAATTCCAGAGAAAATTATAGAAATATTATATATTTGTTAAAATGTAATTAATTTAGTTTATGGTTAGATTTTTTTGGAAATTATTTAATAAAAAAAAAAAGATGAAAAATAACAGAATAGGCTATTAAATAAATAAATTTTTAAATAAGCAATTATATTTATAGGCTATATATAATATTTAAGATATTAGGCCTATATACATCACGTATGTAATATTAAATTCAAATCCCCTTTCGGGGTTTTGAATTTAATAAATAATTATATAAATACATTTTGTATTTTACCGCCAGTTCGATTTGAGTTTGCAACATAAGTTGCTTTCAAGTCGACACGGTCAGTTGCATTGGTGTTGCGTCGCCAACGCGTTGCAAACTTTTGTCATAGAGTTGCACCGTGTGCAGTGTCCCATTCAAATACACACAATCAAACTGAAAACAAACTAGTTGACGATATATGTTGCAAACGAGTTTCTTTTGAGTTGCACCGTGTGCATTGGGCCTTAGACGTGGTCCAAGTGCTCGCGGATCAAGAAATCCTTCGTTTGGTGAGCACCTCTTAAAATTTTCTCTTACAAGTTAGAATAGGAAATCACCTCCTAGAACAAGAGGCGAAACTTTTACACCTTTGCGTTAGGGCCCATATTTATTCTTTGAATTTATTGTTTTGATTACACCAGCGACATTATATGATCCCATCTTAAGTAAATAATTAATTCAAATACAAGTGTGGCATACCAGGAGAAAGCAAGAATAAGAACACAATAATCCCTCGTATTTTGATATTCGAATTTTAAATATTTTTTCTTTAATAAAAAAAATGGTGAAATTTTCTAACAAAATATTGGGACAAAAAGGACATCTTCGTTTAGCGTTATGAAAATGTATAAGGGGGAACGGGAGCAAAGGTATTACGCATGTTTTTCCCGATAAGATGGCATAGTGTGTCATAAAAAGTATGCCCAAAAATCAAGTAATTCAAAAATTTGCCAAGAGATGTCAAAATGGTAGCTAATAATATTTAATGCATTTGGTTGATTTTCATTGATCTTTTAACAATAAATACTTTATAAATGTTATTATATATTACGTATCTTTTATAAAAGCATAAAAATATATAAATATAAGCCAGATATAGGCTAATACTATATCGTCTGTTAGACTAGCCTGCCATCTATTGCAAGAATGCTGAACTAATTTGACAGTTGATTTTTAAATAAATCATCTAAGCTTATTTTAAAAATTTCTTAATTAATATGTGATTAATAATAACAATAAATTCATTTTTAAATTTAAAAAAAAACTAAAGATTATTGGGACAGATTGTTTTTTTGTATTTGCTTGATAACAAAAAAATTAATTACTATAATTTTTTAATAAGTCATTAAAAAAATTATAGCTCGATGTCCTAATAATCTCTTATGAATTTAATTCATTTAAAAAAAACCTCATTGAAAAATTCCTTATAATAGTCTTGTTTGTTTTTAAAGTACGTTTAGACGTCGCTCCTATAACGCATCCTTCACGTTAAGGATTTGTTAAATCCCGCCAAATCATTTTATTTCGATTATGAGGAAATCCGGTCCGATATAATCAAGAGCAGGGCGAGGAAATTAGAAATGAATGATTAATTGCTTAAATCCATTAATTAGAGATAAGATGCGTTTATAATAGCTATAAATTGTGAAAGGTTCTATTTCTTAAAGGTTACTTTAGAAAAAAAAAAATCTGCCTGATAGCCCTAATAACGTCGACTATTAATTTTCTAATCTAATTCCCTTTTAATATCTAAAATATTTATAAATATAATGCCATGAGTGTCGAAATTCTCTCTTTTGGTTCTTACTACGCCTTGCAGTTTCCACCTCCTAGTTTCCAAAGTTGAGTAATTACACTGTCCTACAAGAAAAAAGCCCCGAGAAAATTCCTTTAGATTCTTAAGTAAAATGACCTCCTGAATCCAAATATGACCTTCGTTTCCCCCCCAGCACGTACCGTTTTCGGGGGGTAGCCCCCTACTTATTTCCACCCCTTTTCGTTAATTATAGGGCCACGAAAAAAATTTGGAGGGATGAAAAGGAATATTTTAGCTTTAACATTTCTTCAGAAGGTCTAGAGAAGTGAAAAGTTGAAAAACATTAAAATTTGGATCCAAGGGGGGGGGATGTGGGGGGGGGATTTTGTCCCTTAAAATGCAAAAAAATCATTGAAAATGATCGATTTTTTCTGATTTTTTCACAATTTTTTCACTGATTTTCTACATATTCTAGCTGACAGACCCACTTCACCCTTCCTTAAACATCCCTCAACTAAAAAAAATATATAGGACAAAGCGGGTGGGGTGTGGGCGATTCCGAAGCCCTTGCAAGAAGAATTTTTTTCAATTATTGTCAAGAAATAATTTCTACCCCTTTTAGATAAAATATGGAAATATTGAAGGACATAGAAGAATCCGTATATTTAACTTTAAAATTTGTAAAGATCAGCCCAAAAAAATGAAAGTTAGCCGCATATTTGCCAATTTGACCAACTGAGCTGTGAATCTTCCATCTTCTTGCAAGGGCTTCGGAATCGCTCACACCCCACCCGCCTTATCCTATATATTCTTTTTTTAGTTTAGGGATGTTTAAGGAAGGGTGAGGTGGGTCTGTCAGCTGGAATATGTAGAAAATCAGTGAAAAAATTGGGAAAAATCAGAAAAAATCGATCATTTTTAATGATTTTTTTGCATTTTAAGGGACAAAATCCTCCCCCACATCCCCCCTTGGATCCAAATGTTAATGTTTTTTAACTTTTCACTTCTCTAGACCTTCTGAAGAAATGTTAAGGCTAAAATATTTTTTTTCATCCCTTCAAATTTTTTTCGTGGCTCTATAATTAACGAAAAGGGGTGGAAATAAGTAGGGGGCTACCCCCGAAAACGGTACGTGCTGGGGTAAAACGAAGGTCATATTTGGATTCAGGAGGTCATTTTACTTAAGAATCTGAAGAAATTTTCTCGGGGCCAGAAAAAAAAGTTTCATTTTGTAGCACAGTGTTATTTTGGATTTCACGTCACTTCCATTGGACGTATTGTTACAGCAACTACCTCTCCTCGTAGAGTTCCCTGGAGGCTAGTGTGATGAGATCCCTCTATAATCAATTCAATTTGTTACCTTTTTATTAATATAAAAATATAATGATAGAAAATTGTTGCTTACTCACACCATTTTTTTTTTTAAACGTTCATTTAAATGAATATTTTTTAAATTACTCTTTTTTCTATTCTCTTTTATTTTTAAATACATCGTTAACGTGAATGAAATAATTAAAATGTTGTTCCCATCTGATTTTTTTTTTTTTTTTTTAAGAATGAATTTTTCTCGGCTTTTTTATCACTTAAATATAATATAATTTTTTTTTTTTGTTTGGCATATGCTATATTATAATAAAACAATATAACTTAATTGAATAATTAACTTAGAGAAAAGAAAATTCTCCTCAAACACGCAATTGATTTAAAACAAGACCAAGTCATATAATAGTCTATACTTGTATGATTTATACTTTGTGACGTCACTAACTACGATTTTTCCTCAATTTGCTAACCCTTTGCCGAGCTTATAGGTCATTGCTAGGGTTTGGATTTATAGGCACT